>CAKAJE020000893.1:0-21889 GCA_916610135.2 Macropis europaea
GGGTCTCTGTTCGCCCTGGCCTAGAAGTTTACTAGTGCATTTCTCTCGTCATTTCATGCGCTTTGAGATGCCGCTTAGCCCAATAAGCTATCTGAAATAGGAGCGACGTAAATTGACCAAATGTGATAGAATTTCGCTGAATTCTTATATTAACCAAAATATAAAATGATCTAATCGGGTCTCTGATTGCCCTATCATAGAAGTTTAATAGTGAATTTTACTCGCCATTCCACGCGCTTTAAGATGCCGCTTAGCCCAATACGCTATCTGAAATAGGAGCGACGTAAATTGAACAAATGTGATAGAATTTCGCTGAATTCTTAAATTAACCATAATATAAAATGATCTAATGGGGTCTCTGTTTGCCCTACCCTAGAAGTTTAATAGTGCATTTTACTCGTTATTTCATGCGCTTTGAGATGCCGCTTAGCACAATACGCTATCTGAAATAGGAGCGATGTAAATTGATCAAATGTGATAGAATTTCGCTGAATTCTTTTATTAACCATAACGTAAAATGATCCAATCGGGTCTCTGTTCGCCCTAGCGTAGAAGCTTAATTGTGCATTTTATTCGTCATTTCATGCGCTTTGAGATGCCGCTTAGCCCAATACGCTATCTGAAATAGGAGCGACGTAAATTGAACAAATGTGATAGAATTTCGCTGAATTCTTATATTAACCAAAATATAAAATGATCTAATCGGGTCTCTGTTTGCCCTACCCTAGAAGTTTAATAGTGCATTTTACTCGCCATTTCTCGCGCTTTGAGATGCCGCTTAGCCCAATACGCTATCTGAAATATGAGCGACGTAAATTGAACAAATGTGATAGAATTTCGCTGAATTCTTATATTAACCTTAATGTAAAATGATCTAATCGGGTCTCTGTTCGCCCTACCCTAGAAGTTTAACAGTGGATTTCACTCGCTATTCCACGCGCTCTAAGATGCCGGCTAGTCCAGTAGGCTATCTGAAATAGGAGTGACGTAAATTGAACAAATGTGATAGAATTACGCTTAATTCTTATATTAACCGTAATATAAAATGATCTAATCGGGTCTCTCTTTGCATTACCCTAGAAGTTTAATAGTGCATTTTACTCGCCATTTCATGCGCATTGAGATGCCGTTTAGCCTAATACGCTATCTGAAATAGGAGCGACGTAAATTGAACAAATGTGATAGAATTTCCCTGAAATCTTATATTAAACAAAATATAAAATGATCTAATCGGGTCTCTGATTGCCCTATCATAGATGTTTAGTCGTGCATTTTACTCGCCCTTCCACGCCCTTGAAGATGCCGCCTAGCCCAGTACGCTATCTCAAGCAGGTGCGGCGTAAGTTGAACAAATGTGATAGAATTACGCTGAATTCTTATATTATCCGTAATATAAAATGATCTAATCGGTTCTCTGTGTGCCTTATCCTAGAAGCTTAATAGTACATCTTACTCGCCATTTCATGCGCTTTGAGATGCCGCCTAGCCCAATACGCTATCTGAAATAGGAAGACGTAAATTGAACAAATGTGATAGAATTTCCGTGAATTCTTAGATTAAGCTTAATGTAAAATGATCTAATCGGGTCTCTGTTCGCCCTACCCTAGAAGTTTAATAGTGCATTTTACTCGACATTTCTTGCGCTTTGAGATGCCGCTTAGCCCAATACGCTATCTGAAATATCAGCGACGTAAATTGAACAAATGTGAGAGAATTTCGCTGAATTCTTATATTAACCAAAATATAAAATGATCTAATCGGGTCTCTGATTGTCCTATCATAGAAGTTTAGTAGTGCATTTTACTCGCCCTTCCACGCGCTTTGAGATGCCGCCTGGCCCAGTACGCTATCTGAAATAGGAGCGACGTAATTTGAACAAATGTGATAGAATTACGCTGAATTCTTATATTAACCGTAATATAAAATGATCTAATCGGGTCTCGGTTTGCCCTACCCTAGAAGTTTAATATTGCATTTTTCTCGTCATTTCATGCGCTTTGAGATGCCGCATAGCCCAATACGCTATCTGAAATAGGAACGACGTAAATTGAACAAATGTGATAGAATTTTTCTGAATTCTTAAATTAACCATAATATAAAATGATCTAATCGGGTCTCTGTTTGCCCTACCCTTGAAGTTTAATAGTGCATTTTACTCGCCCTTTCATGCGCTTTGAGATGCCGCTACTCCCAATACGGTATCTGAAATAGGAGCGACGTAAATTGAACAAATCTGATAGAATTTCGCTGAATTCTTATATTAACCGTAATATAAAATGATCTCATCGGGTCTCTGATTGCCCTATCATAGAAGTTTAATAGTGCATTTTACTCGCCATTCCGCGCGCTTTAAGATACCGCCTAGCCCAGTATGCTATCTGAAATAGGAACTACGTAAATTGAACAAATGTGATAGAATTTTGCTGAATTCTTAAATTAAGCATAATATAAAATGATCTAATCGGGTCTCTGATTGCCCTACACTAGAAGTATAATAGTGCATTTTAATCGCCATTTCATGCGCTTTGAGATGCAGCTTACCCCAATACGCTATCTGAAATAGGAGCGACGTAAATTGAACAAATGTGATAGAATTTCCCTGAATTCTTATATTAACCTTAATGTAAAATGATCTAATCGGGTCTCTGTTCGCCATACCCTAGAAGTTTAATAGCGCATTTCACTCGTCATTTCATGCGCTTTGAGTTGCCGCTTAGCCCAATACGCTATCTGAAATAGGAGCGACGTAAATTGAACAATTGTGATAGAATTTCGCTGCATTTTTATAATAACCAAAATATAAAATGATCTAACCGGGTCTCTGATTGCCCTATCATAGAAGTTTAATATTGCATTTTACTCGCCATTCCACGCGCTTTAAGATGCCGCCTAGCTCAGTACGCTATCTGAAATAGGAGCGACGAAAGTTGAACAAATGTGATAGAATTACGCTGAATTCTTATATTAACCGTAATATAAAATGATCTAATCGGTTCTCTGATTGCCCTACCATAGAAGTTTAATGGTGCATTTTACTCGCCATTCCACGCGCTTTAAGTTGCCGCCTAGCCCGGTACGCTATATGAAATAGGAGCTACGTAAGTTGAACAAATCTGACAGAATTACGCTGAATTCTTATATTTACCGTAATATAAAATGATCTAATCGGGTCTCTGTTTGCCTTATCCTAGAAGTTTAATAGTGCATTTTACTCGCCATTTCATGCGCTTTGAGATGCCGCTTAGCCCAATACACTATCTGAAATAGGAGCGACGTAAATTGAACAAATGTGATAGAATTTCGCTGAATTCTTATATTAACCTCAATGTAAAATGATCTAATCGGGTCTTTGTTCGCCCTACCCTAGAAGTTTAATAGTGCATTTCACTCGTCATTTCATGCGCTTTGAGATGCCGCTTAGCCCAATAAGCTATCTGAAATAGGAGCGACGTAAATTGACCAAATGTGATAGAATGTCGCTGAATTCTTATATTAACCAAAATATAAAATGATCTACTCGGGTCTCTGATTGCCCTATCATAGAAGTTGAATAGTGCATTTTACTCGCCATTCCACGCGCTTTAAGATGCCGCCTAGCCCAGTACGCTATCTCAAGCAGGTGCGGCGTAAGTTGAACAAATGTGATAGAATTACGCTGAATTCTTATATTAACCTTAATGTAAAATGATCTAATCGGGTCTCTGATTGCCCTACCCTAGAAGATTACTAGTGCATTTTACTCGCCATTTCATGCGCTTTGAGATGCCGCTTAGCCCAATACGCTATCTGAAATAGGAGCGACGTAAATTGAACAAATGTGATAGAATTTCGCTGAATTCTTATATTAACCAAAATATAAAATGATCTAATCGGGTCTCCGATTGCCCTATCATAGAAGTTTAATAGTGCATTTTACTCGCCATTCCATGCGCTTTAAGATGCCGCCTAGCCCAGTACGCTATCTGAAATAGGAGCGACGTAAACTGAACAAATGTGATAGAATTTGGCTGAATTCTTAAATTAACCATAATATAAAATGATCTAATCGGGTCTCTGTTTGCCGTACCCTAGAAGTATAACAGTGCATTTTACTCGCCATTTCATGCGCTTTGAGATGCCGCATAGCCCAATACGCTATCTGAAATAGGAACGACATAAATTGAACAAATGTGATAGATTTTTTCTGAATTCTTAAATTAACCATAATATAAAATGATCTAATCGGGTCTCTGTTTGCCCTACCCTTGAAGTTTAATAGTGCATTTTACTCGCCATTCCACGCGCTTTAAGATGCCGCCTAGCCCAGTACACCATCTGAAATAGGAGCGACGTAAATGGAACAAGTGTGTTAGAATTTCGCTGAATTATTATATTAACCAAAATATAAAATAATCTAATCGGCTCTCTGATTTCCCTATCATGGAAGTTTAACAGTGCATTTGACTCGCCATTTCATGCGCTTTGAGATGCCGCTTAGCCCAATACGCTATCTGAAATAGGGGCGACGTAAATTGAACAAATGTGATAGAATCAATCTGAATTCTTATATTAACCGTAATATAAAATGATCTAATCGGGTCTCTGTTTGCCTTACCCTAGAAGTTTAATAGTGCATTTTCCTCGCCATTTCATGCGCTTTGAGATGCCGCTTAGCCCAATACGCTATCTGAAATAGGAGCGACGCAAATTGAACAAATGTGATAGAATTTCGCTGAATTCTTATATTAACCAAAATATAAAATGATCTAATCGGGTCTCTGATTGCCCTATCATAGAAGTTTAATAGTGCATTTTACTCGCCATTCCACGCGCTTTAAGATGCCGCCTAGCCCAGTACGCTATCTGAAATAGGAGCGACGTATGTTGAACAAATGTGATAGAATTTCCCTGAATTCTTATATTAACCTTAATGTAAAATGATCTAATCGGGTCTCTGATTGCCCTACCCTAGAAGTTTACTAGTGCATTTTACTCGCCATTTCATGCGCTTTGAGATGCCGCTTAGCCCAATACGCTATCTGAAATAGGAGCGACGTAAATTGAACAAATGTGACAGAATTTCGCTGAATTCTTATATTAACCAAAATATAAAATGATCTAATCGGGTCTCTGATTGCCCTATCATAGAAGTTTAATAGTGCATTTTACTCGCCATTCCATGCGCTTTAAGATGCCGCCTAGCCCAGTACGCTATCTGAAATAGGAGCGACGTAAACTGAACAAATGTGATAGAATTTGGCTGAATTCTTAAATTAACCATAATATAAAATGATCTAATCGGGTCTCTGTTTGCCGTACCCTAGAAGTTGAACAGTGCATTTTACTCGCCATTTCATGCGCTTTGAGATGCCGCATAGCCCAATACGCTATCTGAAATAGGAACGACATAAATTGAACAAATGTGATAGATTTTTTCTGAATTCTTAAATTAACCACAATATATAATGATCTAATCGGGTCTCTGTTTGCCCTACCCTTGAAGTTTAATAGTGCATTTTACTCGCCATTCCACGCGCTTTAAGATGCCGCCTAGCCCATTACACCATCTGAAATAGGAGCGACGTAAATGGAACAAATGTGTTAGAATTTCGCTGAATTATTATATTAACCAAAATATAAAATAATCTAATCGGGTCTCTGATTTCCCTATCATGGAAGTTTAACAGTGCATTTGACTCGCCATTTCATGCGCTTTGAGATGCCGCTTAGCCCAATACGCTATCTGAAATAGGAGCGACGTAAATTGAACAAATGTGATAGAATTTCGCTGAATTCTTAAATTAACCATAATATAAAATGATCTAATCGGGTCTTTGATTGCCATACCCTAGAAGATTAATAGTGCATTTCACTCGCCATTTCATGCGCTTTGAGATGCCGCTTAGTCCAATACGCTATCTGAAATAGGAGCGACGTAAATTGAACAAATGTGATAGAATTTCGCTGAATTCTTAAATTAACCATAATATAAAATGATCTTATCGGGACTCTGTTTGCCCTACCCTAGAAGTTTAATAGTGCATTTTACTCGCCATTTCATGCGCTTTGAGATGCCGCGTAGCCCAATACGCTATCTGATATACGAGCGACGTAAGAGGAACAAATGTGATAGAATTTCGCCGAATTCTTTTATTAACCATAATGTAAAATGATCTAATCGGGTCTCTGTTCGCCCTGGCCTAGAAGTTTACTAGTGCATTTCTCTCGTCATTTCATGCGCTTTGAGATGCCGCTTAGCCCAATAAGCTATCTGAAATAGGAGCAACGTAAATTGACCAAATGTGATAGAATTTCGCTGAATTCTTAAATTAACCATAATATAAAATGATCTAATGGGGTCTCTGTTTGCCCTACCCTAGAAGTTTAATAGAGCATTTTACTCGTTATTTCATGCGCTTTGAGATGCCGCTTAGCACAATACGCTATCTGAAATAGGAGCGACGTAAATTGAACTAATGTGATAGAATTTTGCTGAATTCTTAAATTAACCATAATATAAAATGATCTAATCGGGTCTCTGATTGCCCTACCCTAGAAGTTTATTAGTGCATTTTACTCGCCATTTCATGCGCTTTGAGATGCCGCTTAGCCCAATACGCTATCTGAAATAGGAGCGACGTAAATTGAACTAATGTGATAGAATTTTGCTGAATTCTTAAATTAACCATAATATAAGATGATCTAATCGGGTCTCTGATTGCCCTACCCTAGAAGTTTACTAGTGCATTTTACTCGCCATTTCATGCGCTTTGAGATGCCGCTTAGCCCAATACGCTATCTGAAATAGGAGCGACGTAAATTGAACAAAAGTGATAGAATTTCGCTGAATTCTTATATTAACCAAAATATAAAATGATCTAATCGGGTCTCTGATTGCCCTATCATAGAAGTTTGATAGTGTATTTTACTCGACATTCCACGCGCTTTAAGTTGCCGCCTAGCCCAGGACGCTATCTGAAATAGGAGCTACGTAAGTTGAACAAATGTGACAGAGTTACGCTGAATTCTTATATTAACCGCAATATAAAATGATCTAATCGGGTCTCTGTTTGCCTACCCTAGAAGTTTAGTAGTGCATTTTACTCGCCATGTCTTGCGCTTTGAGATGCAGCTTACCCCAATACGCTATCTGAAATAGGAGCGACGTAAATTGAACAAATGTGATAGAATTTCTCTGAATTCTTATATTAACCAAAACATAAAATGATCTAATCGGGTCTCTGATTGCCCTATCATAGAAGTTTAATAGTGCATTTTACCCGCCATTCCACGCGCTTTAAGATGCCGCCTAGCCCAGTACGCTATCTGAAATAGGAGCTACGTAAGTTGAACAAATGTGTCAGAGTTACGCTGAATTCTTATATTAACCGTAATATAAAATGACCTAATCGGGTCTCTGTTTGCCCTACCCTAGAAGTTTAACAGTGCATTTTACTCGTCATTTCATGCGCTTTGAGATGCCGCATAGCCCAATACGCTATCTGAAATAGGAACGACATAAATTGAACAAATGTGATAGAATTTTTCTGAATTCTTAAATTAACCATAATATAAAATGATCTAATCGGGTCTCTGTTTGCCCTACCCTTGAAGTTTAATAGTGCATTTTACTCGCCATTTCATGCGCTTTGAGATGCCGCGTAGCCCAATACGCTATCTGAAATACGAGCGACGTAAGAGGAACAAATGTGATAGAATTTCGCTGAATTCTTTTATTAACCATAATGTATAATGATCTAATCGGGTCTCTGTTCGCCCTGGCCTAGAAGTTTACTAGTGCATTTCTCTCGTCATTTCATGCGCTTTGAGATGCCGCTTAGCCCAATAAGCTATCTGAAATAGGAGCAACGTAAATTGACCAAATGTGATAGAATTTCGCTGAATTCTTATATTAACCTTAATGTAAAATGATCTAATCGGGTCTCTGTTCGCCCTACCCTAGAAGTTTAACAGTGCATTTCACTCGCTATTCCACGCGCTCTAAGATGCCGGCTAGTCCAGTAGGCTATCTGAAATAGGAGCGACGTAATTTGAACAAATGTGATAGAATTACGCTGAATTCTTATATTAACCGTAATATAAAATGATCTAATCGGGTCTCGGTTTGCCCTACCCTAGAAGTTTAATATTGCATTTTTCTCGTCATTTCATGCGCTTTGAGATGCCGCTTAGCCCAATACGCTATCTGAAATATCAGCGACGTAAATTGAACAAATGTGAGAGAATTTCGCTGAATTCTTATATGAACCAAAATATAAAATGATCTAATCGGGTCTCTGATTGCCCTATCATAGAAGTTTAATAGTGCATTTTACTCGCCGTTCCGCGCGCTTTAAGATACCGCCTAGCCCAGTATGCTATCTGAAATAGGAACTACGTAAATTGAACAAATGTGATAGAATTTTGCTGAATTCTTAAATTAAGCATAATATAAAATGATCTAATCGGGTCTCTGATTGCCCTACACTAGAAGTATAATAGTGCATTTTACTCGCCATTTCATGCGCTTTGAGATGCCGCTTAGCCCAATACGCTATCTGAAATAGGAGCGACGTAAATTGAACAAATGTGATAGAATTTCGCTGAATTCTTAAATTAACCATAATATAAAATGATCTTATCGGGTCTCTGTTTGCCCTACCCTAGAAGTTTAATAGTGCATTTTACTCGACATTTCTTGCGCTTTGAGATGCCGCTTAGCCCAATACGCTATCTGAAATATCAGCGACGTAAATTGAACAAATGTGAGAGAATTTCGCTGAATTCTTATATTAACCAAAATATAAAATGATCTAATCGGGTCTCTGATTGTCCTATCATAGAAGTTTAGTAGTGCATTTTACTCGCCATTTCATGCGCTTTCAGATGCCTCTAAGCCCAATAAGCTATCTGAAATAGGAGCGACGTAAATTGAACAAATGTGATAGAATTTCCCTGAAATCTTATGTTAAACAAAATATAAAATGATATAATCGGGTCTCTGATTGCCCTATCATAGAAGTTTAGTAGTGCATTTTACTCGCCCTTCCACGCGCTTTATGATGCCGCCTAGCCCAGTACGCTATCTGAAATAGGAACGACGTAAATTGAACAAATGTGATAGAATTTTGCTGACTTCTTAAATTAATCATAATATAAAATGATCTAATCGGGTCTCTGTTTGCCGTACCCTAGAAGTTTAATAGTGCATTTTACTCGCCATTTCATGCGCTTTCAGATGCCGCTTAGCCCAATACGCTATCTGAAATAGGAGCGACGTAAATTAAACAAATGTGATAGAATTTCGCTGAATTCTCAAATTAACCATAATATACAATGATCTTACCGGGTCTCTGTTTGCCCTACCCTAGAAGTTTAATAGTGCATTTTACTCGACATTTCTTGCGCTTTGAGATGCCGCTTAGCCCAATACGCTATCTGAAATATCAGCGACGTAAATTGAACAAATGTGAGAGAATTTCGCTGAATTCTTATATTAACCAAAATATAAAATGATCTAATCGGGTCTCTGATTGTCCTATCATAGAAGTTTAGTAGTGCATTTTACTCGCCCTTCCACGCGCTTTGAGATGCCGCCTAGCCCAGTACGCTATCTGAAATAGGAGCGACGTAATTTGAACAAATGTGATAGAATTACGCTGAATTCTTATATTAACCGTAATATAAAATGATCTAATCGGGTCTCGGTTTGCCCTACCCTAGAAGTTTAATATTGCATTTTTCTCGTCATTTCATGCGCTTTGAGATGCCGCATAGCCCAATACGCTATCTGAAATAGGAACGACGTAAATTGAACAAATGTGATAGAATTTTTCGGAATTCTTAAATTAACCATAATATAAAATGATCTAATCGGGTCTCTGTTTGCCCTACCCTTGAAGTTTAATAGTGCATTTTACTCGCCCTTTCATGCGCTTTGAGATGCCGCTACTCCCAATACGCTATCTGAAATAGGAGCGACGTAAATTGAACAAATCTGATAGAATTTCGCTGAATTCTTATATTAACCGTAATATAAAATGATCTAATCGGGTCTCTGATTGCCCTATCATAGAAGTTTAATAGTGCATTTTACTCGCCATTCCGCGCGCTTTAAGATACCGCCTAGCCCAGTATGCTATCTGAAATAGGAACTACGTAAATTGAACAAATGTGATAGAATTTTGCTGAATTCTTAAATTAAGCATAATATAAAATGATCTAATCGGGTCTCTGATTGCCCTACACTAGAAGTATAATAGTGCATTTTAATCGCCATTTCATGCGCTTTGAGATGCCGCTTAGCCCAATACGCTATCTGAAATAGGAGCGACGTAAATTGAACAAATGTAATACAATTTCGCTGAATTCTTATATTAACCAAAATACAAAATGATCTAATCGGGTCTCTGATTGCCCTACCCTAGAAGTTTAATAGTGCATTTCACTCGTCATTTCATGCGCTTTGAGATGCCGCTTAGCCCAATAAGCTATCTGAAATAGGAGCGACGTAAATTGACCAAATGTGATAGAATTTCGCTGAAATCTTATATGAACCAAAATATAAAATGATCTAATCGGGTCTCTGATTGCCCTATCATAGAAGTTTAATAGTGCATTTTACTCGCCATTCCGCGCGCTTTAAGATACCGCCTAGCCCAGTATGCTATCTGAAATAGGAACTACGTAAATTGAACAAATGTGATAGAATTTTGCTGAATTCTTAAATTAAGCATAATATAAAATGATCTAATCGGGTCTCTGATTGCCCTACACTAGAAGTATAATAGTGCATTTTACTCGCCATTTCATGCGCTTTGAGATGCCGCTTAGCCCAATACGCTATCTGAAATAGGAGCGACGTAAATTGAACAAATGTGATAGAATTTCGCTGAATTCTTAAATTAACCATAATATAAAATGATCTTATCGGGTCTCTGTTTGCCCTACCCTAGAAGTTTAATAGTGCATTTTACTCGACATTTCTTGCGCTTTGCGATGCCGCTTAGCCCAATACGCTATCTGAAATATCAGCGACGTAAATTGAACAAATGTGAGAGAATTTCGCTGAATTCTTATATTAACCAAAATATAAAATGATCTAATCGGGTCTCTGATTGTCCTATCATAGAAGTTTAGTAGTGCATTTTACTCGCCATTTCATGCGCTTTCAGATGCCTCTAAGCCCAATAAGCTATCTGAAATAGGAGCGACGTAAATTGAACAAATGTGATAGAATTTCCCTGAAATCTTATGTTAAACAAAATATAAAATGATATAATCGGGTCTCTGATTGCCCTATCATAGAAGTTTAGTAGTGCATTTTACTCGCCCTTCCACGCGCTTTAAGATGCCGCCTAGCCCAGTACGCTATCTGAAATAGGAACGACGTAAATTGAACAAATGTGTTAGAATTTTGCTGACTTCTTAAATTAATCATAATATAAAATGATCTAATCGGGTCTCTGTTTGCCGTACCCTAGAAGTTTAATAGTGCATTTTACTCGCCATTTCATGCGCTTTCAGATACCGCTTAGCCCAATACGCTATCTGAAATAGGAGCGACGTAAATTAAACAAATGTGATAGAATTTCGCTGAATTCTTAAATTAACCATAATATAAAATGATCTTACCGGGTCTCTGTTTGCCCTACCCTAGAAGTTTAATAGTGCATTTTACTCGACATTTCTTGCGCTTTGAGATGCCGCTTAGCCCAATACGCTATCTGAAATATCAGCGACGTAAATTGAACAAATGTGAGAGAATTTCGCTGAATTCTTATATTAACCAAAATATAAAATGATCTAATCGGGTCTCTGATTGTCCTATCATAGAAGTTTAGTAGTGCATTTTACTCGCCCTTCCACGCGCTTTGAGATGCCGCCTAGCCCAGTACGCTATCTGAAATAGGAGCGACGTAATTTGAACAAATGTGATAGAATTACGCTGAATTCTTATATTAACCGTAATATAAAATGATCTAATCGGGTCTCGGTTTGCCCTACCCTAGAAGTTTAATATAGCATTTTTCTCGTCATTTCATGCGCTTTGAGATGCCGCCTAGCCCAGTACGCTATCTGAAATAGGAACGACGTAAATTGAACAAATGTGTTAGAATTTTGCTGACTTCTTAAATTAATCATAATATAAAATGATCTAATCGGGTCTCTGTTTGCCGTACCCTAGAAGTTTAATAGTGCATTTTACTCGCCATTTCATGCGCTTTCAGATGCCGCTTAGCCCAATACGCTATCTGAAATAGGAGCGACGTAAATTAAACAAATGTGATAGAATTTCGCTGAATTCTTAAATTAACCATAATATAAAATGATCTTACCGGGTCTCTGTTTGCCCTACCCTAGAAGTTTAATAGTGCATTTTACTCGACATTTCTTGCGCTTTGAGATGCCGCTTAGCCCAATACGCTATCTGAAATATCAGCGACGTAAATTGAACAAATGTGAGAGAATTTCGCTGAATTCTTATATTAACCAAAATATAAAATGATCTAATCGGGTCTCTGATTGTCCTATCATAGAAGTTTAGTAGTGCATTTTACTCGCCCTTCCACGCGCTTTGAGATGCCGCCTAGCCCAGTACGCTATCTGAAATAGGAGCGACGTAATTTGAACAAATGTGATAGAATTACGCTGAATTCTTATATTAACCGTAATATAAAATGATCTAATCGGGTCTCGGTTTGCCCTACCCTAGAAGTTTAATATAGCATTTTTCTCGTCATTTCATGCGCTTTGAGATGCCGCATAGCCCAATACGCTATCTGAAATAGGAACGACGTAAATTGAACAAATGTGATAGAATTTTTCTGAATTCTTAGATTAACCATAATATAAAATGATCTAATCGGGTCTCTGTTTGCCCTACCCTTGAAGTTTAATAGTGCATTTTACTCGCCCTTTCATGCGCTTTGAGATGCCGCTACTCCCAATACGCTATCTGAAATAGGAGCGACGTAAATTGAACAAATCTGATAGAATTTCGCTGAATTCTTATATTAACCGTAATATAAAATGATCTAATCGGGTCTCTGATTGCCCTATCATAGAAGTTTAATAGTGCATTTTACTCGCCATTCCGCGCGCTTTAAGATACCGCCTAGCCCAGTATGCTATCTGAAATAGGAACTACGTAAATTGAACAAATGTGATAGAATTTCGCTGAATTCTTATATTAACCAAAATACAAAATGATCTAATCGGGTCTCTGATTGCCCTACCCTAGAAGTTTAATAGTGCATTTCACTCGTCATTTCATGCGCTTTGAGATGCCGCTTAGCCCAATAAGCTATCTGAAATAGGAGCGACGTAAATTAAACAAATGTAATACAATTCCGCTGTATTCTTATATTAACCAAAATACAAAATGATCTAATCGGGTCTCTGATTGCCCTACCCTAGAAGTTTAATAGTGCATTTCACTCGTCATTTCATGCGCTTTGAGATGCCGCTTGGCCCAATAAGCTATCTGAAATAGGAGCGACGTAAATTGACCAAATGTGATAGAATTTCGCTGAATTCTTATATTAACCAAAATATAAAATGATCTAATCGGGTCTCTGATTGCCCTATCATAGAAGTTTAATAGTGAATTTTACTCGCCATTCCACGCGCTTTAAGATGCCGCTTAGCCCAATACGCTGTCTGCAATAGGAGCGACGTAAATTGAACAAATGTGATAGAATTTCGCTGAATTCTTAAATTAACCATAATATAAAATGATCTAATCGGGTCTCTGTTTGCCCTACCCTAGAAGTTTAACAGTGCATTTTACTCGCCATTTCATGCGCTTTCAGATGCCGCTTAGCCCAATACGCTATCTGAAATAGGAGCGACGTAAATTGAACAAATGTGATAGAATTTCGCTGAATTCTTAAATTAACCATAATATAAAATGATCTAATGGGGTCTCTGTTTGCCCTACCCTAGAAGTTTAATAGTGCATTTTACTCGCCATTTCATGCGCTTTGAGATGCCGCTTAGCCCAATACGCTATCTGAAATAGGAGCGACGTAAACTGAACAAATGTGATAGAATTTCGCTGAATTCTTATATTAACCGAAATATAAAATGATCTAATCGGGTCTCTGATTGCCCTATCATAGAAGTTTGATAGTGCATTTTACTCGACATTCCACGCGCTTTAAGTTGCCGCCTAGCCCAGTACGCTATCTGAAATAGGAGCTACGTAAGTTGAACAAATGTGACAGAATTACGCTGAATTCTTATATTAACCGCAATATAAAATGATCTAATCGGGTCTCTGTTTGCCTTATCCTAGAAGTTTAATAGTGCATTTTACTCGCCATTTCATGCGCTTTGAGATGCCGCTTAGCCCAGTACGCTATCTGAAATATGAGCGACGTAAATTGAACAAATGTGATAGAATTTCGCTGAATTCCTTATTAACCAAAATATAAAATGATCTAATCGGGTCTCTGATAGCCCTATCATAGAAGTTTAATAGTGCATTTTACTCGCCATTCCACGCGCTTTAAGATGCCGCCTAGCCCAGTATGCTATCTGAAAGAGGAGCGACGTAAGTTGAACAAATGTGATAGAATTACGCTGAATTCTTATATTAACCGTAATATAAAATGATCTAATAGGGTCTCTGTTTGCCTTATCCTAGAAGTTTAATAGTGCATGTTACTCGCCATTTCATGCGCATTGAGATGCCGCTTAGCCCAATACGCTATCTGAAATAGGAGCGACGTAAGTTGAACAAATGTGATAGAATTTCGCTGAATTCTTATATTAACCGTAATATAAAATGATCTATTCGGGTTTCTGTTCGCCCTACCCCAGAAGTTTAATAGAGCATTTCACTCGTCAATCCATGCGCTTTGAGATGCCGCTTAGCCCAATACGCTATCTGAAATAGGAGCTACGTAAGTTGAACAAATGTGACAGAATTACGCTGAATTCTTATATTAACCGCAATACAAAATGATCTAATCGGGTCTCTGATTGCCCTACCCTAGAAGTTTAATAGTGCATTTTACTCGCCATGTCTTGCGCTTTGAGATGCAGCTTACCCCAATACGCTATCTGAAATAGGAGCGACGTAAATTGAACAAATGTGATAGAGTTTCGCTGAATTCTTATATTAACCAAAACATAAAATGATCTAATCGGGTCTCTGATAGCCCTATCATAGAAGTTTAATAGTGCATTTTACTCGCCATCCCACGCGCTTTAAGATGCCGCCTGGCCCAGTACGCTATCTGAAAGAGGAGTGACGTAAGTTGAACAAATGTGATAGAATTACGCTGAATTCTTATATTAACCGTAATATAAAATGATCTAATCGGGTATCTGTTTGCCTTACCCTAGAAGTTTAATAGTGCATTTTAATCGCCATTTCATGGGCTTTGAGATGCCGCTTAGCCCAATACGCTATCTGAAATAGGAGCGACGTAAATTGAACAAATGTGATAGAATTTCGGTGAATTCTTAAATTAACCATAATATAAAATGATCTAATCGGGTCTGTGTTTGCCCTACCCTAGAAGTTTAATAGTGCATTTTACTCGCCATTTCATGCGCTTTCAGATGCCTCTAAGCCGAATAAGCTATCTGAAATAGGAGCGACGTAAATTGAACAAATGTGATAGAATTTCCCTGAAATCTTATGTTAAACAAAATATAAAATGATCTAATCGGGTCTCTGATTGCCCTATCATAGAAGTTTAGTAGTGCATTTTACTCGCCCTTCCACGCGCTTTAAGATGCCGCCTAGCCCAGTACGCTATCTGAAATAGGAGCGACGTAAGTTGAACAAATGTGATAGAATTTTGCTGAATTCTTATATTAACCAAAATATAAAATGACCTAAACGGGTCTCTGATTGCCCTATCATAGTAGTTTAGTAGTGCATTTTACTCGCCATTCCACGCGCTTTAAGATGCCGCCTAGCCCAGTGCGCTATCTGAAATAGGAGCGACGTAAGTTGAACAAATGTGATAGAATTTTGCTGACTTCTTAAATTAATCATAATATAAAATGATCTAATCGGGTCTCTGTTTGCCGTACCCTAGAAGTTTAATAGTGCATTTTGCTCGCCATTTCATGCGCTTTCAGATGCCGCTTAGCCAAATACGCTATCGTTAATAGGAGCGACGTAAATTGAACAAATGTGACAGAATTTCGCTCAATTCTTATATTAACCAAAATATAAAATGATCTAATCGGGTCTCTGTTTGCCCTACCCTAGAAGTTTAATAGTGCATTTTACTCGCCATTTCTTGCGCTTTGAGATGCCGCTTAGCCCAATACGCTATCTGAAATAGGAGCGACGTAAATTGAACAAATGTGATAGAATTTCGCTGAATTCTTAAATTAACCATAATATAAAATGATCTAATCGGGTCTCTGTTTGCCCTACCCTAGAAGTTTAACAGTGCATTTTACTCGTCATTTCATGCGCTTTGAGATGCCGCTTTGCCGAATACGCTATCTGAAATAGGAGCGACGTAAATTGTACGAATGTGATAGTATTTCGCTGAATTCTTAAATTAACCATAATATAAAATGATCTAGTCGGGTCTCTGTTTGCCCTACCCTAGAACTTTAATAGTGCATTTTACTCCTCATTTCATGCGCTTTGAGATACCGCTTAGCCCAATACGCTATCTGAAATAGGAGCGATATAAATTGAACAAATGTGATAGAATTTCGCTGAATTCTTATATTAACCAAAATATAAAATGATCTAATCGGGTCTCTGATTGCCCTATCATAGAAGTTTAATAGTGCATTTTACTCGCCATTCCACGCGCTTTATGCTGACGCCTAGCCCAGTACGCTATCTGAAATAGGAGCGACGTAAATTGAACGAATGTGATAGTATTTCGCTGAATTCTTAAATTAACCATAATATAAAATGATCTAGTCGGTTCTCTGTTTGCCCTACCCTAGAAGTTTAATAGTGCATTTTACTCGCCATTTCATGCGCTTTGAGATGCCGCCTAGCACAGTATGCTATCTGAAACGTGAGCGACGTAAATTGAACAAATGTGATAGAATTTCGCTGAATTCTTATATTAACCATAATATAAAATGATCTAATCGGGTCTTTGTTTGCCCTACCCTAGAAGTTTAATAGTGCATTTTACTCGGCATTCCACGCTCTTTGAGATGCCGCCTAGCCCAGTCCGCTATCAGAAATAGGAGCGACGTAAATTGAAAAAATGTGATAGAATTTCGCTGAATTCTTATATTAACCAAAACATAAAATGATCTAATCGGGTCTCTGATAGCCCTATCATAGAAGTTTAATAGTGCATTTTACTCGCCATTCCACGCGCTTTAAGATGCCGCCTAGCCCAGTACGCTATCTGAAATATGAGCGACGTAAATTGAACAAATGTGATAGAATTTCGCTGAATTCCTTATTAACCAAAATATAAAATGATCTAATCGGGTCTCTGATAGCCCTATCATAGAAGTTTAATAGTGCATTTTACTCGCCATTCCACGCGCTTTAAGATGCCGCCTAGCACAGTATGCTATCTGAAAGAGGAGCGACGTAAGTTGAACAAATGTGATAGAATTACGCTGAATTCTTATATTAACCGTAATATAAAATGATCTAATCGGGTCTCTGTTTGCCTTATCCTAGAAGTTTAATAGTGCATGTTACTCGCCATTTCATGCGCATTGAGATGCCGCTTAGCCCAATACGCTATCTGAAATATGAGCGACGTAAATTAAACAAATGTGATAGAATTTCGCTGAATTCTTATATTAACCAAAATACAAAATGATCTAATCGGGTCTCTGATTGCCCTACCCTAGAAGTTTAATAGTGCATTTTACTCGCCATTCCACGCGCTTTGAGATGCCGCCTAGCCCAGTCCGCTATCAGAAATAGGAGCGACGTAAATTGAAAAAATGTGATAGAATTTTGCTGAATTCTTAAATTAACCATAATATAAAATGATCTAATCGGGTCTCTGTTTGCCCTACCCTTGAAGTTTAATAGTGCATTTTACTCGCCCTTTCATGCGCTTTGAGATGCCGCTTAGCCCAATACGCTATCTGAAATAGGAGCGACGTAAGTTGAACAAATGTGATAGAATTTCGCTGAATTCTTATATTAACCGTAATATAAAATGATCTAATCGGGTCTCTGATTGCCCTCTCATAGAAGTTTAATAGTGCATTTTACTCGCCATTCCGCGCGCTTTAAGATACCGCCTAGCCCAGTATGCTATCTGAAATAGGAACTACGTAAATTGAACAAATGTGATAGAATTTTGCTGAATTCTTAAATTAAGCATAATATAAAATGATCTAATCGGGTCTCTGATTGCCCTACACTAGAAGTATAATAGTGCATTTTAATCGACATTTCATGCGCTTTGAGATGCCGCTTAGCCCAATACGCTATCTGAAATAGGAGCGACGTATTAAACAAATGTAATACAATTCCGCTGAATTCTTATATTAACCAAAATACAAAATTATCTAATCGGGTCTCTGATTGCCCTACCCTACAAGTTTAATAGTGCATTTCACTCGTCATTTCATGCGCTTTGAGATGCCGCTTAGCCCAATAAGCTATCTGAAATAGGAGCGACGTAAATTGACCAAATGTGATAGAATTTCGCTGAATTCTTAAATTAACCATAATATAAAATGATCTAATGGGGTCTCTGTTTGCCCTACCCTAGAAGTTTAATAGTGCATTTTACTCGCCATTTCATGCGCTTTGAGATGCCGCTTAGCCCAATACGCTATCTGAAATAGGAGCGACGTAAACTGAACAAATGTGATAGAATTTCGCTGAATTCTTATATTAACCGAAATATAAAATGATCTAATCGGGTCTCTGATTGCCCTATCATAGAAGTTTGATAGTGCATTTTACTCGACATTCCACGCGCTTTAAGTTGCCGCCTAGCCCAGTACGCTATCTGAAATAGGAGCTACGTAAGTTGAACAAATGTGACAGAATTACGCTGAATTCTTATATTAACCGCAATATAAAATGATCTAATCGGGTCTCTGTTTGCCTTATCCTAGAAGTTTAATAGTGCATTTTACTCGCCATTTCATGCGCTTTGAGATGCCGCTTAGCCCAGTACGCTATCTGAAATATGAGCGACGTAAATTGAACAAATGTGATAGAATTTCGCTGAATTCCTTATTAACCAAAATATAAAATGATCTAATCGGGTCTCTGATAGCCCTATCATAGAAGTTTAATAGTGCATTTTACTCGCCATTCCACGCGCTTTAAGATGCCGCCTAGCCCAGTATGCTATCTGAAAGAGGAGCGACGTAAGTTGAACAAATGTGATAGAATTACGCTGAATTCTTATATTAACCGTAATATAAAATGATCTAATAGGGTCTCTGTTTGCCTTATCCTAGAAGTTTAATAGTGCATGTTACTCGCCATTTCATGCGCATTGAGATGCCGCTTAGCCCAATACGCTATCTGAAATAGGAGCGACGTAAGTTGAACAAATGTGATAGAATTTCGCTGAATTCTTATATTAACCGTAATATAAAATGATCTATTCGGGTTTCTGTTCGCCCTACCCCAGAAGTTTAATAGAGCATTTCACTCGTCAATCCATGCGCTTTGAGATGCCGCTTTGCCCAATACGCTATCTGAAATAGGAGCGACGTAAATTAAACAAATGTGATAGAATTTCGCTGAATTCTTATATTAACCAAAATACAAAATGATCTAATTGGGTTTCTGATTGCCCTACCCTAGAAGTTTAATAGTGCATTTTACTCGCCATGTCTTGCGCTTTGAGATGCAGCTTACCCCAATACGCTATCTGAAATAGGAGCGACGTAAATTGAACAAATGTGATAGAGTTTCGCTGAATTCTTATATTAACCAAAACATAAAATGATCTAATCGGGTCTCTGATAGCCCTATCATAGAAGATTAATAGTGCATTTTACTCGCCATTCCACGCGCTTTAAGATGCCGCCTAGCCCAGTACGCTATCTGAAAGAGGAGTGACGTAAGTGGAACAAATGTGATAGAATTACGCTGAATTCTTATATTAACCGTAATATAAAATGATCTAATCGGGTATCTGTTTGCCTTACCCTAGAAGTTTAATAGTGCATTTTAATCGCCATTTCATGGGCTTTGAGATGCCGCTTAGCCCAATACGCTATCTGAAATAGGAGCGACGTAAATTGAACAAATGTGATAGAATTTCGGTGAATTCTTAAATTAACCATAATATAAAATGATCTAATCGGGTCTCTGATAGCCCTATCATAGAAGTTTAATAGTGCATTTTACTCGCCATTCCACGCGCTTTAAGATGCCGCCTAGCCCAGTATGCTATCTGAAAGAGGAGCGACGTAAGTTGAACAAATGTGATAGAATTACGCTGAATTCTTATATTAACCGTAATATAAAATGATCTAATAGGGTCTCTGTTTGCCTTATCCTAGAAGTTTAATAGTGCATGTTACTCGCCATTTCATGCGCTTTGAGATGCCGCTTAGCCCAGTACGCTATCTGAAATATGAGCGACGTAAATTGAACAAATGTGATAGAATTTCGCTGAATTCCTTATTAACCAAAATATAAAATGATCTAATCGGGTCTCTGTTTGCCTTATCCTAGAAGTTTAATAGTGCATTTTACTCGCCATTTCATGCGCTTTGAGATGCCGCTTAGCCCAGTACGCTATCTGAAATATGAGCGACGTAAATTGAACAAATGTGATAGAATTTCGCTGAATTCCTTATTAACCAAAATATAAAATGATCTAATCGGGTCTCTGATAGCCCTATCATAGAAGTTTAATAGTGCATTTTACTCGCCATTCCACGCGCTTTAAGATGCCGCCTAGCCCAGTATGCTATCTGAAAGAGGAGCGACGTAAGTTGAACAAATGTGATAGAATTACGCTGAATTCTTATATTAACCGTAATATAAAATGATCTAATAGGGTCTCTGTTTGCCTTATCCTAGAAGTTTAATAGTGCATGTTACTCGCCATTTCATGCGCATTGAGATGCCGCTTAGCCCAATACGCTATCTGAAATAGGAGCGACGTAAGTTGAACAAATGTGATAGAATTTCGCTGAATTCTTATATTAACCGTAATATAAAATGATCTATTCGGGTTTCTGTTCGCCCTACCCCAGAAGTTTAATAGAGCATTTCACTCGTCAATCCATGCGCTTTGAGATGCCGCTTAGCCCAATACGCTATCTGAAATAGGAGCGACGTAAATTAAACAAATGTGATAGAATTTCGCTGAATTCTTATATTAACCAAAATACAAAATGATCTAATTGGGTTTCTGATTGCCCTACCCTAGAAGTTTAATAGTGCATTTTACTCGCCATGTCTTGCGCTTTGAGATGCAGCTTACCCCAATACGCTATCTGAAATAGGAGCGACGTAAATTGAACAAATGTGATAGAGTTTCGCTGAATTCTTATATTAACCAAAACATAAAATGATCTAATCGGGTCTCTGATAGCCCTATCATAGAAGATTAATAGTGCATTTTACTCGCCATTCCACGCGCTTTAAGATGCCGCCTAGCCCAGTACGCTATCTGAAAGAGGAGTGACGTAAGTGGAACAAATGTGATAGAATTACGCTGAATTCTTATATTAACCGTAATATAAAATGATCTAATCGGGTATCTGTTTGCCTTACCCTAGAAGTTTAATAGTGCATTTTAATCGCCATTTCATGGGCTTTGAGATGCCGCTTAGCCCAATACGCTATCTGAAATAGGAGCGACGTAAATTGAACAAATGTGATAGAATTTCGGTGAATTCTTAAATTAACCATAATATAAAATGATCTAATCGGGTCTCTGATAGCCCTATCATAGAAGTTTAATAGTGCATTTTACTCGCCATTCCACGCGCTTTAAGATGCCGC